>CM055266.1:55694810-55724853 GCA_029237695.1 Conchocele bisecta | reverse complement strand
CCGGACCTGTGAATCATCGTGATTTTTCTATTTTCGGGGCGTTCCATTTTTCTCACTCGGCATAATGCCTAGATGATAGAAAACAAATTCCAGGTGATTTGGAGCAAAAATGAGCACTGCATGATCTGTTTTCTGCAATTTAAGGCCTTTTATAAAAATAGGCGATTCCATACAGGTCCGGACCTGTGAAACATCGTGAATTTTTTTTCCGGGCGTCACATTTTTCTCACTCGGCATAATGCCTAGATGATAGAAAACCAATTTCAGGTGATTTGGAGCAAAAATGAGCACTGCACGATCGGGGCGTTCCATTTTTCTCACTCGGCATAATGCCTAGATGATAGAAAACAAATTCCAGGTGATTTGGAGCAAACATGAGCACTGCATGGTTTGTTTTCTGCAATTTAAGGCATTTTATAAAAATAGGCGATTCCCGTCAGGTCCGGACTTGTGAAACATCGTGATTTTTTTTTCGGGGCGTTCCATTTTTCTCACTCGGCATAATGCCTAGATGATAGAAAACAAATTCCAGGTGATTTGGAGCAAAAATGAGCACTTCAGGATCTGTTTTCTGCAAATTAAGGCATTTTATAAAAATAGGCGATTCCCGTCAGGTCCGGACTTGTGAAACATCGTGAATGTTTTTTTGTTCGGGGCGTTCCATTTTTCTCCTAGATGATAGAAAACCAATTTCAGGTGATTTGAGCAAAAAATGAGCACTGCAGGATCTGTTTTCTGCAGTTTAAGGCATTTTATAAAAATGGCCGATTCCCGTCAGGTCCGGACCTGTGAAACATCGTGAATGTTTTTTTAATCGGGGCGTTCCATTTTTCTCACTCGGTATAATTTCTAGATGATAGCAGACAAATTCCAGGTGATTTGGAGCAAAAATGAGCACTGCAGGATGTGTTTTCTGCAAGTTAAGGCATTTTATAAAAATGGGCGATTCACGTCAGGTCCGGACCTGTGAAACATCGTGAATGTTTTTTTGTTCGGGGCGTTCCATTTTTCTCGATCGGTATAATGCCTAGATGATAGCAGAAAAATTCTAGGTGATTGGGAGCAAAAATGACCACTGCAGGATTTGTTTTCTGCAATTTAGGGCATTTTATAAAAATGGGCGATTCCCGTCAGGTCCGGACCTGTGAAACATGGTGAATGTTTTTTTGTTCGGGGCGTTCCAGTTTTCTCACTCGGCATAATGCTTAGATGATAGCAGACAAATTCCAGGTGATTTGGAGCAAAAATGAGCACTGCAGGATCTGTTTTCTGCAATTTATGGCATTTCATAAAAATAGGCGATTCCCGACAGGTCCGGACCTGTGAAACATCGTGAATTTTTTTTCGGCGCCTTACATTTTTCTCACTCGGCATAATGCCTAGATGATAGATAACCAATTTCAGGTGATTTGAAGCAAAAATGAGCACTGCAGGATCTGTTTTCTGCAATTTAAGGCATTTTATAAAAATGGGCGATTCCCGTCAGGTCCGGACCTGTGAAACATCGTGAATGTTTTTTTGTTCGGGGCGTTCCAGTTTTCTCACTCGGTATAATGCTTAGATGATAGCAGACAAATTCCAGGTGATTTGGAGCAAAAATGAGCACTGCAGGATCTGTTTTCTACAATTTAAGGCATTTCATAAAAATAGGCGATTCCCGAGAGGTCTGGACCTGTGAAACATTGTGAATTCTTTTTTTTCGGGGCGTTACATTTTTCTCCTAGATGATAGAAAACCAATTTCAGGTGATTTGAGCAAAAAATGAGCACTGCAGGATCTGTTTTCTGCAATTTAAGGCATTTTATAAAAATGGCCGATTCCCGTCAGGTCCGGAACTGTAAAATATCGTGAATGTTTTTTTATTCGGGGCATTCCATTTTTCTCACTCGGTATAATTTCTAGATGATAGCAGACAAATTCCAGGTGATTTGGAGCAAAAATGAGCACTGCAGGATGTGTTTTCTGCAAGATAAGGAATTTTATAAAAATGGGCGATTCCCGTCAGGTCCGGACCTGTGAAAGATCGTGAATGTTTTTTTTTTCGGTGCGTTCCATTTTTCTCACTCGTCATAATGCCTAGATGATAGCAGACAAATTCCAGGTGATTTGGAGCAAAAATGAGCACTGCAGGATCTGTTTTCTGCAATTTAATGCATTTTATAAAAATGGGCGATTCCCGTCAGGTCCGGACCTGTGAAACATCGTGATTTTTTTTTTTCGGGGCGTTCCATTTTTCTCACTCGGCACAATGCCTAGATGATAGAAAACAAATTCCATGTGATTTGGAACAAAATGAGCACTGCATGATCTGTTTTCTGCAATTTAATGCATTTTATAAAAATAGGCAATTCCCGACAGGTCCGGACCTGTGAAACATCGTGAATTTGTTTTCGGGGCGTTACATTTTTCTCACTCGGCATAATGCCTAGATAATAGCTGACACATTCCAGGTGATTTGGAGCAAAAATGAGCAATGCAGGATTTGTTTTCTGCAATTTAAGGCATTTTATAAAAATGAGCGATTCCCGTCAGGTTCGGACCGTGCTGCAACCAATTCTAGTGAAAGCTCTCATTACGTACTATTAACGTTGCCAAATACCAAGGCGTGAAAACTTCATCTCCACGTTGTCAAAATAACGTTGCTGGAATAACGTTGCTGCAACCGACTCTAGGAAAGTTCGAATAACGTATTATTCACGTTGTCATATAGTCAGCGTAACAACATCATCTCCACGTTGTCACAATAACGTTGCTGCAATAATGTTGGTGAAACCAATGCTAAGAAAGTTCTCAACGTATTATTCACGTTGTCGTATAGCATGCGTGACAACATCATATCCACGTTGTCAAAATAACGTTGTTGCAATAACGTTGCCGCAACAAATACCACGGAGGTTATAATAACGTACTTTTCACGTTCTCATATAGCATAGCATTGCGTGACAACATCGTCTCCACATTGTCAAAATAACGTTGCTGCAATAACATCGCTGCAAACAATTCTTGGAAAGTTCTTGTTACGTATTGTTCACGTTGTCATATAGCATTGCGTGACAACATCATCTCCACATTGTTAAAATAATGTTGCTGCAATAACGTTGCTGCAACCAATGCTAAGAAAACTTTCATTAAGTACTGTTCACGATGTCATATTACGTTGGGTTAAAACATCATCTCAACATTGTCGCAAAAATGTTTCCATAATAACGTTGCTGCAACCAATTCTGTGGAAGTTCTTATGACGTAACATTTAGGTTGTCATATGACGTTGCATGTGACTACGTAATTACAACGTTTGTACCGAAACGTTGCCGCAATAACGTTGCTGCAACCGATTCTAGGAAAACTACCATTATGTACTATTCACGTTGTCATATTACGTTGGGTGAAAACATCATCTCAACTTTGGAACAATAACATCGCTGCAATAACGTTGCTGCAACCAATTCTAAAAAAGTAATCATTACGTACTGTTCACATTTTCATATAGCATTGTGTGACAACATAATACCAACGTTGTCAAAATAACGTTGCTGCATAAACGTTGCTGCAACCAATTATAGCGAAAGCTCTCATTACGTACTATTAACGTTGCCAAATACCAAGGCGTGAACACATCATCTCCACGTTGTTCAAAATAATGTTGCTGCAATAACGTTGCTGCAACCGACTCTAGGAAAGTTCTCATAACGTATTATTCACGTTGCCATATAGCCATGCATAACAACATCATCTCCACGTTGTCACAATAACGTTGTTGCAATAATGTTGCTGAAACCAATGCTAAGAAAGTTCTCATAACGTATTATTCACGTTGCCATATAGCATAGCGTGACAACATCATATCCACGTTGTCAAAATAACGTTGTTGCAATAACGTTACAGCAACAAATACTAACGAGGTTAAAATAACGTACTATTCACGTTCTCATATAGCATACACTGCATGAAAACATGCGTTTAATCAAATTTCCGTAAACTTCAACTGTACTTAAAGACGAAGATGCAAGTTTACCTTCACATTTAATTGAAAACAAAGTTCATATATTATTGCGAATACGTGATTCCATTATATTTGGAATTTCATCCAAAAAGTGTGACATTTACTTTAAAGTAAAACATATGTGCTACATTTACATCGTGTTTAATTGGTATTATTTTTCAACATTAATCATACCAGTAAATATCATAGAACATTGAATCATTGTATAAATACATAACATTTAAGCATAAGTAAAGCACAACTGTCAGGTAGAAATAATATTACGACGAATCTGACCTTTCCGTAGATTTAATTCTGATTTACTTTAAAGTCAACGTTGACTTAAATTAGATATAATTGTCACTCTTCTCCGTCATTGTTTGTTTGAGTAAATTCAATACTTCACAGAATAAATGCGCATTTACTTAATATTTAATTATAAGTAAAATCCAGCTATCAGGTAAAATAATATTACGACGAATTTGACCTTTACGTAGATTTAATTCTGATTTACTTTAAAGTCAACGTTGACTTAAATTAGATAGAAATGTCATTCTTCTTCATCATTGTGTGTACGAGTAAATGCAATACTTCACAGAATAAATGCGCATTTACTTAATATTTAATTGTAAGTGTCACGGTACGTAGCTCACTGTGGGGAGGAAGTGTGTATTCGTGCCCGGCTAGCTCAGTCGGTTAGAGCGATGGTACGGTAAACCAGAGGTCCCCGGTTCGGGCCCCGGGCCGGTGCACATGTTTCTCACCCTGTGACATTTGGCGCCCAACGAGGGACCGTGACTGATATATATACTACCCAAAATGTACCAAATATGTGGAATTCAGAGACGAATTAAATATAGAATTCGGGGACGAATTCCAATTTGGTGGGGAAGTATGTCACGGTACGTAACTCACTGAGGGGAGGAAGTATGTATTCGTGCCCGGCTAGCTCAGTCGGTTAGAGCGATGGTACGGTAAACCAGAGGTCCCGGGTTCGAGCCCCGGGCCGGAGCACATTTTTCTCACCCTGTGACATTTGGCGCCCAACGAGGGACCGTGACTGATATATATACTACCCAAAATGTTCCAAACATATGGAATTCAGAGACGAATTAAATATAGAATTCGGGCACGAATTCCAATTTGGTAGGAAGTATGTCACGGTACGTAACTCACTGTGGGGAGGAAGTGTGTATTCGTGCCCGGCTATCTCAGTCGGTTAGAGCGATGGTACGGTAAACCAGAGGGCCCCGGTTCGAGCCCCGGGCCGGTGCACATGTTTCTCACCCTGTGACATAAGTAAAATCCAGCTATCAGGTAAAATAGTATTACGACGAATTTGACCTTTACGTCGATTTAATTCTGATTTACTTTAAAGTCAACGTTGACTTAATTCAGATATAATTGTCACTCTTCTCCATCATTGTGGGTACGAGTAAATGCAATACTACACAGAATAAATGCGCATTTACTAAATATTTAATTATAAGTAAAATCCAGCTACCAGGTAAAATAATGTTACGATGAATTTGACCTTTACGTATATTGAATTCTGATTTACTTTAAAGCCAACGTTGACTTAATTCAGATATAATTGTCACTTTTCTCCATCATATCGTATGTACGAGTAAATGCAATACTTCACAGAATACATACGCATTTACTTAATATTTAATTATAAGTAAAATCCAGCTATCAGGACAAAATAGTATTATAACGAATTTGACCTTTACGTAGATTTAATTCTGATTTACTTTAAAGTCCACGTTGACTTCATTCAAATATAATTGTCACTTTTCTCCATCATTGTATGTACGAGTAAATGCATAACTGCACAGAATAAATACGCATTTACTTAACACACAATTAACTCTAATAGGATGTCAGTTAAACACAAGATGGGGCATGGTGGGTGCACGTGGGGTCGTGCGGCCGACTGATTTACAGGGTTTGTATAAATTATGTGATGTGGGGTTGGCGGATGTAAGAATAGCGTGGTGTGGCTTATTGATAACATGTACAAAGCGATTGAGTGGGAGGGAGGGTGGATTGTGCTAGGTGGTGGCTACCTCCACAGAGGCTACTTGTTTTAGCATAACTTAAGCCAGCCAATCCGCCCTCCCTTTGATAACTGTTATTGTTTATGAAGCTTTACCTCCGGCGACTCCGGAGCTACCGGGGGTGCGTGGAGGTTTAACATCAGCTAATGTAATGTCATTGTGAAGTAACTTTGATTTCACATTCATTAGATGTGTGCGACTTTCCCCCATTACCCTATTACATGTTACTACATGAGCGATTGGCTTAGACTTTTTAAAATGTCTATGTTTATGATCAAATCACCACATCGATGGGATACAGGGCGTTGTCAGCGTTCTTGTTATTCGACAAACTGTTTTGTGTATTGTTTCTTTATATGCCATATAACAGGAATTATAATTGTAGTCCATAATTTACTTCCATAGTAAACATCATCCAACAGATAAACTAAACCATCACAATCAGTACAGGTAAATTTGATATTACACATATATATGTATATATATTATCTTTATCATTTGCATGTCCCTTAAGCAACACCAACTTTACAGAAAATGCGTATGTATTAGACTGACAAACTGCCATTTAAATCCCAAAACAAAACTAAATGCTAAATAGTATTGGAACAAATAATTGATGAAGGAACGTGTGTCTCTCTGGTTAAATAATCTATGAATTGTAGTATTTATCAATTAACTAGTTTATCTACCTATACATACAAAGTTGTGAGAAAAAGACCGGCGCTTAATTTTGTTGCAAGAATATGTGAAATTGTTGAGAGTGTTCCGTGGGCAGATCAACTATTAATCCCAGCATGGGACATAACTCCAACAGCCATGTTCCGTCCAGACCACAGACTATTTTTAAAACCTGTTATCAAAAGCAGAGAGCAGTCATTATCCTCGTTGTGTGATTTGCAACAGTGTTGGTGTACAATCTGTCCGGTGACGGCACCGGTCATAGTTGGTAGCAATGGTAGCAATGTTGACGCCTATACTGATAAGGGACTACACCGTGTACCATTCAGCCAGGAAATAGTGTTGACACACTGCTGACTCATCACGAAAACACTGACTTCCATTCAGCTAATGACATATAATGTAAATGTTTTCTTCTTCTGGTAATCGATTATCACGGATCTCTTGACTTCGTGTTGATATAATTATATTTATTCATGTCGTCATTGCATGAGCATCACGGTGCCAGAACTTTATACAAGTATATATACTGCATAACAGATACAACAATACATACAAGAGTGTTGTGCTGGACTGTGTTCATTAACTGTAAAATCCTGCATGGACCCACCTGATCAAGACCTGCGAGGAAGCATAGGCTTATCTGGGCCGACACGTAGGATATGTGTCTATAAAGAGTGTAGGACAAAATCCACCCGGACATACCCCCCCCCCCCCCCACCCCCCTGTATTTTTGACACAGGAGGACAAAATCCCCCCCACCCGTCTCAAATCACAGGTAGGACAACCCCCCACCTCCTCCAAATGAAATGTAGCCTATGACAACCCCCACACGTCCCGTCCCCCCCCGCCCCCCACCCCCCCGTCCAGAATCAAGATGAATTATCTTATTCAGTACGTGTACTTTTATTTGCACAATAAACATCAAGCACATTTAATGAAGTATTTGCAGTTGCACAATAAACGTCAAACAAGAATATGTATGTATCGTTTATACATTTGTATTCTGGTGTCGGTCCCAAACCATATTGTTTTAGTGAAGAATCGATTACCATTTCAAAGAATTATTCGCCAAAACGATAGGTAAATCCTGTAACAATCATTCATTTATGTTTGTTTTAATACAATTCTTTGTTCAAAATATAGGTCAATGGTAATCAACTACTTGAAAGAAATAAGGCAATTACCCTGATTAAAGAGGATTAGAGGGTGAAATTTGAAAACCAATTAATGCAATGATTCTTTCAAAACATATCATGGGTGGGGGGGGTGTTAATCCCTTGAATTTTGATGGGTGGATTTTGTCCTACCTGCATTTTAGACGGGGGGGGGGGTGGATTTGTCTTCCTGTGTCAGAAATCGTGGGGGATTATGTCCGGGGGGGGGGGGGGGATTTTGTCAGTATCCCGTCTATAAATATAATACATTACTGTTTGCGGTGAATGACGAGGTTGATATGCGGCGTCGGCCGCGGCCCATATCAGCCAGGTATCTGCTCTCGATCAGACTGATCACGAACAGTTGTCGTAATACGCAATAATAAATCTGCCTGTCAACGTGATTTGGTCAGATTTAATGTTGTTATCCTCATGGGGGTAATACAACCAATTACTGAAGTACGATTATGACGATTCTTGAAATGCATGTTGATTTGTGAATGTTGTAGAAAATTCGACTCCGGCATTCTCAGAATAATGTGCAACAAATTTATCAATATTAGAGATAATTTGTCACGGGTAAACATCGGGTGAAAGAGTTAAAGGTACATGCCCACTCAGTAGACACATGTTCTTTATATCAGAGACATCATCTGAGACATTTTCTGGCAAAATAATACATTCATTCACCATGACCCCACGTATTGATTGGCATTATTATTAAGTTTATATTAGACGTAAAATGTCACACTGATATCCGGGGCGATAACCGTGTTTCCTTAAAATGTTAACGGACATAACTATTTATTCTCTGTATTTACTTTTTGATGTGCAATGATCATACTTTATAATCTGTCGGAAATATTAATTTTTCAAGTGACGCATTTAATTAGTATAAATAATTTAGAAATATCATGCCTCATTTGCATATGAAAATGGCCTGATACATGTACCACCGCGTGTCACTATCACTAAACTAAATATTACTAAATGATTATATCTGTATATCGGGCGCTCATAATTTTTAGAACTGGTGGATTAGTGACACAGTTCTACACTTGTTTAATTACATTTTGTGCCTGAGTGGGCATGTACCTTTAATAAATGTCCATTATAAAGGGTCACTGGCCGTAAAAAGTGACCCGAATCCATTATTGGCCAGTGTAGATCCTCATCGTTATGTGTACACTCAAAGCTAGATCAAACATATTATTCAAACATAATACTACTTTCGACTGATCAAACTGTGTAGTTGCACCGACGGATACACCTATCGAAAATCTATTTGGTTTAAGGTTCATTTTGATAGCCGCAACCGAATTTGTTTTTGTACTTGTTTAGGGTATCTGGTTACAGATCATGTCCTTGAAATCATTTACTATATATGAGATGCCATACGAAACATGATTTATTCAGTGAAATCATATGTGTTACATTACTATGTTCACTGATTAATGTTCACTAATTACATGTATATGCCACATTTCGTCCAGCAAGACATCTCGTAACGATTGTTGATTCATCTGTTACGTTATCAAACGATGTGGCCATAATGAATTGCTAAAATACTAATACATGTACATGTACTTTTATTGAGTATTACACACATTAACAGTGTTTTGGCCTACTTAATTCAAGTAGTGAGAACTGGAGTGGTGAGTGGAATTCAATGGTATATTGTAGGTTTTCTGGAAGCATTATAAGCTGGGTAAATCAGTAGTGATGTGTATATCATGTCCTCGCAAAATAGGCCTATCGCCTGAACCAGTTTTACAAACGTCTGGCAGCTAATTATGTAGTCTTCAGCGAGAGGTCAGCTTTGCAAAAACATAAACTACACATTTGTCCGATATTGTGAATGGATCAAACAATTAATCTTAAATCTATTACCCAGCTTCGTGCTTTTATCCGTTTATTAGTCTTATTATGTTACCCAAGATATCACTCTCTTTAATATACTGCCCCGTGGCGCAATAAGGGTTACTGATGTTCCGTTTTAAGAGGTAACGAACAGCGTACACCCTGATAGGAATATACGTTCGTGTATATGCTGATCTGGGTCTACACTGGTTGTAAATCATGTATCGCTCACTCTTCCAATACTCGTCATGTAGTCACGTCATTCTTCAATAAACCTGGCTGATGTTCCGTTTTAAGAGGCAACAAACAGCGTGGACCCTGATAAGAATATACATTTGGTATATGCTGATCTGGGTCTACACTGGTTGTAAATCATGTATCGCTCACTCTTCCAATACTCGTCATGTAGTCACGTTATTCTTCAATAAACCTGGCCGATGTTCGTTTTAAGAGGTAACAACAGCGTACACCCTGATAAGAATATACATTCGTGTATATGCTGATTCTGGGTCTACACTGGTTGTAAATCAGTATCGTTTTTTCATTATTCAATACTCGTCATGTCATGTCACGTCATTCTTCAATAAAGCTGGCTGATGTTCCGTTTTAAGAGGTAACAAACAGCGTACACCCTGATAAGAATATACATTCGTGTATATGCTGATCTGGGTCTACACTGGTTGTAATCATGTATCGTTCATTTATTCAATACTCGTCATGTCATGTCACGTCATTCTTCAATAAACCATGGCTGATGTTCCGTTTTAAGAGGTAACAAACAGCGTACACCCTGATATGAATATACATGCGTGTATATGCTGATCTGGGTCTACACCGGTTGTAAATCATGTATCGTTCATCTATCCAATACTCGTCATGTCATTTCACGTCATTATTCAATAAACCTGGCTGATGTTCCGTTTTAACAGGTAATAAACAGCGTACACCCTGATAGGAATATACATTCGTATATATGCTGATCTGGGTCTACACTGGTTGTAAATCATGTATTGTTCATTTATTCCACTACTCGTCATGTCACGTCATTCTTCAAAAACCTGGCTGATGTTCCGTTCTGGGAAGTAACAAACTGCGTACACCCTGATCGGATTATACATTCGTGTACATGATGGTCTGGGTCTACACTGGTTATACACCATGTATGGTTCATTTATCCACTACTCGTTCTGTCGTTATGTCGTGTCACGTTTTTCTCCAATAAACCTGTATGTTGTTCCGTTTAAAGAAGTAACAAACGGCGTATATCCTGATTAGAATATACATTCGTGTATATCCTGATCTTGGTATACACGGGTTGTAAATCTTGTGTTCATTGCACACTACTTGTACTGTCACGTCACGTCATACTTTGATAAAACAAGACTGATATTTTGTTTTAAGAAGTAACAACAGTGTATACCCTGATCAGATCATGCATTCTACTTTGGTAAATTATTTGTAAACGACGAATGGTTCATACATTCACTAGATGCTGTCATGCCACGTCATACTTTAATAAACTAGACTGGTGTTTCTGTATTGAGAACTAACACACAGAGTGTGCCCAGATCTTATTACCCATCTGTGGCTAAGCTTGTCTGGGCCCATACTGGTTTGTGAAGCATGTAGGGGCCGTTTTTCCACCCCCACTACTTGTCATGCATGTAGGGTCATTTTCCCCACTATTTGCATTGCCGCATCTGACCTGCACGGGATGTCCACTATGTAATGGTCACTCATGTAATTTGTTGTTTACCTGTCACTTGATAGTTTCGAGATGAACGTGAGTGAATTTTGTTCCCAATACTGAGATACAATTGTGCTAAATCAAATGAAATGTATCGTTTTTACTCAGTGACACATGTGAGCGTTTTTTTACGCCTGTATTATTATAGCAATACAGAAAGCATTATACTTCTGAATTAATGCATGAGCGACCAGGGTGGCCTCTGGTCTGCTCGACACATGATCTGATCGGGGTCTAGTCTTAATCTGGTGTCGTTAACTGACTTATATTCAACACGGATTACTTAGCAGTTTATATTGGAGATGAGAGTGGCTCATTGAACTATCCATCCCGCCACATAAACATAATCACACGTTAGCAAAATGTATGTTACATGTGCGCTTTCATATCAGCTTGTTGCTGTTCTACTAGTCTCTGTGTTTCTTACTCGCTTTGTCCTCTGTCTATCAGTCAAACTTCTTTGTCGTCTGAATGTCACTATTATATGTGCATGCACTATATTGGGGGGACTTGAGAATATACATATTATCCGGTGCGGTTGGATGAGGTTGGCAATGTGGACACCTATGGCGGCCATCCACCTGGCTGATGTAACTAAAAAGCCGAATGGGTAATGATATAACTTCCTGGAGGGCTGCCATAGGTAACTTTAATTGTAGGAAACGTCCGATATGCATTGCGTCTACAATATATTTAAATATTTTCAATATATTATTGAATGTTTTAACGGATATAGGTAATTGTTTGACTAATCTAGCTAATTGTAGAGGCCCCAGATTATTACTCAATCTAAATATGTGTCTAACAATAGTATCTTTTATTTTGCTACTGATATCTGGTGATGTAGAAAGAAACCCAGGGCCTGAACATGAGAGTGGATGTTTTTCAATTTTACATTTAAATATAAAAAGTATCCGTAATAAGGTGAGTTATATCGAGGACACTTTCACAGATTTTGATATTCTATGTTTTACAGAAACTCACTTAACTGGGCGCCTATAGAAACCAGCAGTTTACAACTTAATAGGGTATAGCCTACCATTCCGAAAGGACAAGTCGCCACATTCTGGGGGAATATTAGTATATGTTGCAGACCATTTGTTAGCAAATAGAATGCAGAATTTAGAAATATTTTGGGATGAAACTGTCTGGATTCAGGTTAAAACAAGCCGCAAGACATTTTTGATTGGCACGATTTACCGCCCCCCGTCATCCAATATAGAATTTTGGGAACTGTTCAATCGCAATATAGAATTGGTATGTGATATAACAAATAATATCATTATTGTTGGCGATCTAAATGAAGATCAATTAAATGTACATAACCACAAATTAAAAGATGTTATGATTATGAATTCATTGAAAAACATAATTACATCCGCAACGCGTGAAACAGCCACTACTTCAACCTTGTTAGATCCAATTATTGTTAACCAAGAACAGAACATTCTCAAAAGCGATGTGTTGGCTGTTTTGCCAGACATAAGCGATCATAAGGCTACATGTGTCATTATACCTGCTGATAGTTTCACACAATACTTCATACAAACGAACTGTATGGAACTATAAAAGAGCAGACTTTGTTAAATTTAACGAACTCATGCTTAACACTGATTGGACAAATTTAAATAATGGCAGTGTAGATGATGCATCTAATATATTTACATCTAAATTCATTGAGCTAGCTAAGCGATGCATTCCATGCAGTCAAGTCACAGTACGGCCTAATGATAAACCATGGTATGATTCCGATATTCGTAAAATAAGCAAATTAAGAGACAAATTACGTAAGAAAGCAATACAATTTGGAAGGGTGGTCGACTGGAATAAATACAAAACAACTCGGAACAAAGTTAATAATATGAAAAAACATGCAAGAGAAGCATTTTACAATGACTTAGAGTTTAATTTAACAGAATCATTTTCAAATAACAAAAGATACTTCTGGGAAGCTTAGTTCCGGACGACATTTTTGTGAAAGATAGCAAATCCAAGTGGAACTATTCCACCATTAAAAACGACTGACCGGTAATAGTGGAAATTGTTCTGTTTTTCTGATGATTTTGAAAAAAGCAAATTGTCTAAACAACTTCTTCGTTTTCAATATCAACGGTTGACGATAGCAACTCTACTTTACCGCCGCTTGAATTAAAAACTAACCAAGTTCTTGATATGATTAATATAAACGAATCTGAGGTCAGAGATATCTATAAAGATTTTACAAACTAATAAAGCTTGTGGACACGATTTAGTTAGTCATAAGAATATGCTAAAAGGAACTATTACATCTGTCTCAAAACCTCTAGCGATCCTCTTCAATAGATCTGTCAATGAATGTCAGTTTCCGATGGCGTGGAAATTGGCAAATGTAATTCCCTTATTTAAAAAAGGGTGTCCGCAGACGCCTTCAAATTATCGACCTATATCGTTATTAAGCTGTCTAGGTAAGGTAATGGAGAGAATAATGTTTAAACATATATATAATCACTTGCACTCACAGAATTTGATTTACAATAGACAATCTGGTTTTATACCAGGACATTCTACGGTATACCAACTTATAGACATTCACCATCAAATATGCATTTGATGAAAGGCAATCTACATGTATAGTATTTTGTGATATTTCTAAGGCTTTCGAAAGAGTATGGCATAGGGGATTACTATTTAAGTTACGGCAAAATGGATTAAATGGTTGTATCTTACACTGGATCGAAAACTACTTGTCGGATAGGAAACAGTCTGTATCAATACGGTCTACAACCTCAGATACCAAGTTAATAACTGCTGGCGTACCGCAAGGCTCGGTGCTCGGTCCTTTACTATTTCTAATATATGTCAACGATATAACTGACCATCTACTAAGTATTGTTCGATTATTTGCTGATGACAGTTCTCTATCATTTTCCACAACAAATACTGATGACCTAGAAGGCATAATAATTATGACCTGCTAACTATTGCTGACTGGGCTAAACAATGGTTGGTCAGTTTCAATCCTAACAAGACTGAAGCGATGCTTTTAACCCTAAGACTACTCGATCGACCTGTAAACCTAATCTTTCAAAACACGCCTATAACCTTTGTCGACGACCATAAACATCTCGGTGTAACGCTGAGCAATAACGGGAAATGGCATACACATATACAAAATATAATTAATTCGACTGCGAGAGTGTTGGGAATAATGCGAAACTTAAAATTTAAGATAAGCAGACAGTCTTTAAACCAAATATATATATCTTATATGAGACCTATACTCGAATATGCTTCGTCGGTCTGGGATGGATGTACAAAATATGAAAAAAGATTCATTGGAAAAAATTCAGAATGAAGCTGCGAGAATAGTAACCGTTTAACACGGTCAGTGTCACTTGATAATTTAAGGAAAGAAGTTGGATGGCAACTTTTATCTGTTCGACGTAGTATTCAAAAGCTTTCGATCATGTACAAAGCAACCAACAATCAAGTACCTAGTTATATCTCCAACCTGATTCCTCCCACTGTTAATAACGTATCTCGTTACAACCTTAGAAACCAATTTGATATAAATGTCCCGACTACTCGCCTGGAAGTATACAAACAATCATTTATACCATCTGTGGTACAACTCTGGAATGAAACTGATCCTTCAATGAGAAATGTAGATAGTCTTAGACACTTTAAAACAGCATGCGCCAAACAATTATACACTCAATATGAAATACCACCATATTACTAGTGGGAGACAGGTTTTCGTCAGTTTATACATGCAAGACTTCGTAATAAATGTAGCAGTCTCAATTCCGATCTTTGCAATAACCATATCAGAGAAACTCCCTACTGCGAGTGTAGCGAAATTGTAGAAGACGCTGAACATTACTTCTTTGAATGCAACAAATATCATGCACAGCGTCTCATTCTACGCCAGTCACTGCAACGATTTCATAACCTGAACGCGCACATGCTTTTGAACGGCATACCTGAACAAAACAATGAAAACAATATTATTATCTTCAATTCTGTACAAAATTATATTAAAACTACAAAACGATTTGAGTAACTTCGTTGATAGATGTATGTAACGTAATCCATATCGGATGTATTCCATTCGATTTGCAAATATCATCCACAACCACCGGTTATTAATGATCACTGAAATTTATTGCAACTAGCACTAATACATTGATGGATTTGCTCATGTAGTATATGTACTTGGCGACAAAAACAACTTTTATTCTTTCTCCAAATCTCATATCTCACTATCCACCTCTTCTCTACCTTTCTGTCCGTTTTCATTCCATACATTATGTAAACATATATTTATCGCTTGATAATTGGTTTGTATCCGTGTTTATATGCCTGTATACATGTATTCATGTATCGCCATTGCTGTTGAATTATTGTACTTTGTAACACTTAGGTGAGGGCTGTAACTAATGTTGAGAGAACTTGTATCCCGAGCCTATTGTATTTATATGCAATAAACTATGTTTAAACTAATAAGGGTTACAGACCCATGTCACAGGTAATTAACCATTTGAACCCGCTATAGTGGGGTTTGTAAACAGTACAGATCTAGATGAGCGGGCTCTTAGCGAGCCGTCTCATCAGGATTTGCACTTTTTGCAACTACATGCATTTTTTTTATATTTTCACATCCCATTTTTATAAATGACTCGTCTTAACATCAGTTTGTGACTGTTGTGTTGGTTGCAAAATTAACATATCAAAATGCATTCCAATTACGTGGGTGAAAGGGTTAAGCCACTGAGCCAGCTGGTATTTGAGTGACCAATGTCGTAGACAAGATACAGGAATTAGTTCCTGCAGAACTGACAGCAGGTTTATAATCTCCCTCTCGAACGAAGAATTAGCCTGAATGCTCTTCTACATGAATATGAATACAAGTACCAATCACGATCAGTCCGGTCTATTGAGAAAGGTGGTACAATCAGACCACGTGATCCTCAGCGGGGATTTTTGTATGGTGGAGTGATCGGTGCCATGTATCATGCGTATCAATCCATATTCACCGAGTTTGCGTTTTTATTTGTAAAATTGGCATATTTGTTTGCGCATTGATTATTAACATATTGAGGTTGCTTCAGTCCGTACGTCCGTCCGTCCGTCCGTGACCATTTACGACGAAAGCATTGTAAGTCAGTTAAGTACCCCGACATAATCTCCGCCAAACTAAAGTCGTCCCCGAATACTATTTTATTTCATCTTGGAATTCCATATACATGTGTGTTTGTGATAGTTTGGGGAATAATTGTCAGTCACGGTCACGCGTTGGGCGCCAAATATCACAAGGCGAGAAAAATGCACACCTGGGGGCCGTTTCACTAAACTTCTTACGACTAAAATGTTCGTAAGTGCAAAATTATTATAGTCGGTAAATGTCATGTTTTCTTGTAAATAATTATTGGATTTACATTTATTGAGCATAGGCTGCATATGCAGCCTATGCTCAATACATGTAAATCCATAAATTGAAATTTACAGACGATCGTAAATTTGCACTTACGAACATTTTAGTCGTAGGAAGTTTAGTGAAACGGGCCCATGACCCGGGGATCGCACTTGGGAAATTTTATTTACCGTACCATCACCCGACCTACTGAGCTAACCAGGTACAGATACACGCTTCCTCTCCATATATATAGTGAGTTACGTACCGTGACATACAGCAGGCCATATTATATTATACATACTGTTGGCGAATATGTGCACATTAAGAAGACTAGCGGGATCCTATTTTGTATTACAAAGTACATGATATCTTATTCTGTAATATAAGGTCTATACGTTTTGCTTGAAATGTGCATGCACAATTGACGACGGACCGGTTTCACTGACAAAGAGGCCAGGGACTGACAAAGAGATCCCAAGGCACTTGATAATGCCATTAATTGGGCTGCCTATTGTTTTATGGTGGCATGCCCGTCCCAGCTCGGGTTCATATTGGGTATAATCTATGTGTCAAGCAATGAAACAACAATGATGATTCTGTTACATGTTCCCGTTATCGCTTAGACCCCATATAACTATCAGGGTCTACACTGCCCGCCATTCAGTCTGGAACATTTGAAATGGTTCTAATACAAGCAGTATATATCATTACTAGACATCACAAATGCACTACCAGTATTTAATCAGGAGCTCCACAAGCCACACATTTCATGTGGGGGTGGGCAGTTGGGGGTAATCAGACACATTGTCATATATACAGTCTACATGATGTATAATATCACAAGTCCTAATTTCTTACTGCAGCACATATGTGTACCTAATTAACAATAGGAACCATGCGATGTTTCCAACCAGTATAGACCCAGATCAGCATGCACATTCACAGTCTGACCAGGATATCTACTGTTCTATACATAGTCAACTAGTGTGCATGTGATATAGCAGAATACGCCTCCACGGATATGACAATTCTGCACATCCACACAAATGCATCTTAGTTCTAATTTTAAATGTAAATTATCGTGTTTGGGCAGCACACGAGAATCATCTCCATATTAAATCGGTTCATATATATATGACCATAGCCGGTTTTTGTCAGGAGCTCTGTGTATTTTTAGCTGTGTTGAAAGCGATATAGGGTAACTTGCGATTGAAACGGTTTCTGTTGGAGTTCCTGTGACATATTGTCCTGAATGACCAATTGGATAATATGTGTCGCTAGGAAATCGTGCGCATGCACAATGTAATTGACGGGATCTGTGGAAGAAGTCCAGGAAACGCGCTTCTGTGGAATAAAGGGTTAAAAGGCATACGGAAATGTAAATTTAGCACAAACAAAATCAAACAAAACATTCATTACACTGAAAATGAAAAGTTGATCTAGCTGTTTGAACTATTTTTTATGGCGTAAGACCCGTGCTTTTAAAAAGTTTAGCCTAAAACATATGTGATGCGACCAACATATTCTCATTGTCATAAAAGCAGGAAGACCTCAGAATTTGAATGTTGGTTGTATAATTCTTTGCTAGAGCTCGACTAGTAATAGAGAACAATATATACCCCAAGGATAACTAGAGTACTACTTGACGGATTGTAACCAAATTCGGTGTACATGTTTAACACGGCAAGACGAAGAAGCCTATTGATTTTGATTTATCATGACTTATCTACCCTTGGCGGCCATTTTTAAGTTCCTCACTCTGTATCCTTGTCCACGCAATACCTCAAGTTCTACTCTACTTCACCAATCGTAACCAAATTCGGCATACATGTTTATCACGGCAAGACGAAGACGTTTATTGATTTTTAAAAATGTCCGATGACTTATCTCCCCATGGCGGCCATTTTTAATTTCCAACTCTGTATCATTGTCCACGCAATAACTCAAGTTCTACTTCACCGATCGTAACCAAATTCGGTATACCTATTTATCACGACAAGAAAAAGAAGCATATTGATTTTGAAAAATGTCCGATGACTTACTTCCCCTTGGCAGCCATTTTTAATTTTCCCACTCTGTATCTTGTCCACGCAATAACTCAAGTTATACTTCACTGATCGTAACTAAATTCGGTATACATGTTTATCACGGCAAGACAAAGAAACCTATTGATTTCCGATGACCTATCTACCCTTGGCGGCCATTTTTAATTTTCGCACTCTGTATCCTTGTCCACGCAATAACTCGAGTTCTACATCACCAATCGTAACCAAATTCGGTATACATGTTTATCAAGGCAATATGAAGAAGCCTATTGGTTTTCAGTGAATTATCTCCCCTTGTTGACTGGCCTTGTCTCGACGGGCGTATATTGTGACCTTCGGAACTCTTGTTTACAACGCACACCAAGATATATGAAGTAGTATCTGTCTCTGTCGTGAGTAGGTTCAAATAGACTTGTGTCAAGCCCAGTCAAAGATCTGACATTCTTTTGAACAGTATCTGAAACTCTTACAGTTAGAACACTTTCTGAGTTCAACTTCTGAGGCTTTAGAGCAGTATGCACATATGTTGTCACATCTTTCTGCTGCAGAATAATTTTCATTATCACTGTCCATATAGTTCTGGCAGTCTGTTGATAGTGAGGTGTCAGAATGACTTTCTATTGAGGAATTTATTCCTGACTCCAAAGTGATACATCAGTGTTATTATCGTAGCACTGGAAACAGTTTCACTTTGGTGGTTGTCATTAACAGGTTTGAAAACTGTAGCGGCATTCCCTGTCAGTCGATCAAGTCTCGCTTTCCTTTAAAGGCCCAACTGGGATATAAAAGCCACCAGATGGCGCTGGGCAGGCTTTTTGATAATTTTATGCATGCTTCACTTCAGGGATACATTTTCAGATATTTTAGAAATACCACTGAACAAATAAGTACACTATTTAACACAGACATAGATAATACAACTTTGAAAGGTTTAGAAAATTTTGGATTTAAGAAAACAAATGTAAATGTGCTTTTGAAGTAATACAATGTACTCAACTGACAACTGATTCAAACTTGCCGGGCGGAGCGTAGCTGTTACATATGTAATTCATGCATAGAGCTGAGTTCATGACCCGACATTGTAAACAACCCCACGTGTTTAGTGATAACGCTAACAGCTATAACTGCCTGTATGGTCAACATCAGACAGTGTGCCAGCCGCACAACTTTGATTTTGGACAGTAATATCAAATTAAATGTGTGGTTGGTATGCACATAACAAGGTGAATGAAACAAAACCATAGTTTAATAGACCAGCAAGATAAATATTTCGCCTAGAACTTGATACAGTGATTGTGAAAATTCAGTATATACTAATTATAAACAGCATATACTCGGGTTAGTATGCACAGTCACAAAACAGCATGTATGTGCAGTCTGATCTGGAATTTACATGACTACATGAATTCAAGTTTGCTAGCAGCCTTATTTCCTGTATCCTAACACATACCAGTATGGCTATTTCAACACTGGTCTCTAATTAGCTGTCAGCATATATTATATCTGCAGCAATGCAGTTTAACTGGGACAGGGTTATCTGTGGAATGACATGACACAGTTACACATTTTTATAAAATACCGACTTATTACAAACACATATTCTTATATATTGGTTACTACATGTACTTACAAAATACATCGGAGATAGGAACCTTGTTCAGGTCCAGAAGCACAATATAGGTTTCACTATATATACATGACACATTATAACTAAGTAACGGACACTGGACACGTTACGACATGCATATCCCCGGATCAGCTGGTGCATCCTCGCAGCCTCATCAGGATCTACACTGTTAAGTTTGGTGGTCATTCGTGGTGGCTCTAATTAATGATGTAAACTGCATCATATGCTATATATATATAGTCATGTGCTATCTGATTGTGAGTTAAACTGATCAAACACTCAATAAGCCCCATTTACATATTGTGTGACACATGGAAAGGTGTTTCATTCAATTTTACTTCTTTCTATTTTTAATAATTTATATAATAGCATCAAAATACTCTTTGCTTTGAAATAGTAAGCAGCAAAATACTATATAAGTTTTAACACTTTTAGTAAATTCTCAATCATTTGCCTGCACAAATAAAACATACATATACTATTAGAGGGACTGGTATACACTGTATCATTTGTGTGTTTTATGGGACCATACGTTTGATAACAAACCTACATACCATATATCATGTATATCTAGATACTGGTCAGTACAGAAACCCCTACACTGGCTATCCAGCTGACCCCTCACTGTTCTACATTGGGATCAGACGACAAACATGTGCTGCTGTTTATGTATTCTATTTATAAAGCCAGTGTATAACTGACAGGCTGGGGACGCTATCAGTAATTGGATATGCCCCTCCTACTAAATTCGGTACCAGGGCACCGATTGTTGGGCCTTTAAGATATTCATGTAACCTCCGAAATCGAGCCGAAAAGTCAGCGGCTGGAAATAATGACAAACAACAACAAAAACAATATTTTGGTATGCCGTCCTTGAATGAATTTAGTTTATTATTGAGTGAACACAAACGTAGTACGGCAGTCAATATACATTTTCGAAACATGTTAACGCACTGTTACAAAGTTTTGATACCCAGTATGTTTTCTTTGAATGTTAACGCCCAGTTAAGAACTGTCATCAGTTTTCGCAGAACATACCTTATTTCGATCATGTCTTTATTTCAACATTGCCCTATCTTTACAGCTCTTCCATTAATTTCGAACCCCTTTTGTGGACTTAGATGTGGATTGTATTTAATTCATACATGTACATACACATTCAAATACAATCAATGTTCTTGGAACAATAAATCCGGTAGTTGCAACCAGTAATTCTTGCAATCTAGTCCCATACGAGTTACAATTCCAGTCATAGCCTAGGCCGGCACCACGATTTACCCAAATATTACCCCAATCTACCCAAATCTTCATTAAAAAATGATTATATTATACATTTTTTCTACAATATATCATTAGTATACAGGGCAGTCTGCGAAATTAGCCGGGTGCCCGATGACCGAGACGTGTAGAAATCGCGACGGACGTGTAAATTTTCCAATCTCACATGCCTGACGGGCACCTGTTTTAAAAACGCATAAACGTAATAAAACTGGACAGTAGAAATGTTTTTCTAAATTCTTTAAAATTACGAATTGTTTACACCGGTATTGAAAGTCGTCTAGAAGCGGACAGGTGTAAATTCATGTTTTCGCTTACTGACATCTCGGCCCTATGACGAGCCGGCCGATCGATACCTCGGGTGCGGGTCAAAACGTACCCGATACCTCGCCCCCGGTATGACTAGAAACCGGAGAGGACCGGAAAGGAGATTTCTGTTTCCTCGCCCCGGGTCGTTTCGTCCTAATTTTTTTGTATATGTGTTTATACTACAAGCCTATGAAGAATTGGCAATGTCTGCTGACGTAATTACTGATGTTTTAATTAGAGATTGGCGAGCATTGTAAACCATGGTCAGACTACGCGAATCTACTGCCTGGACTGGCCGCTAATGCAATAAGCCGGGATTTGTCGGAGATCGAGAGCCAATTTACATAAACACTTTTGTTGTGTCACTTTAGACTGGTTCCCGGTAGTATTGTTTCGCTAGGCTGCGCATCCAACAGGGTGCCAGTGACTATGTGACTGACGTAGGCAACCGCGTGTATTGAACTTTTATATGGCCTTGTGCCCCGCGGTGTGAAATTAGTAATACTTGACAAGCGCGGTGTGTTTGAAGTCTTAGTCTTGTCACTGTAGACGAATCGGCATCGTGTAAACACAGTTTGCCAACTAATGATGGAGTTTTATGACTTACGCGGAATTGTATTTTGCCTATTGGAATACACGACACTGAATACATATTGGGAATTACCGTTAATGGCGTTATGCAATATTTTTCATGGAAAATGACACCGACCATATCGGGCAAGGTAAATGTTTTGAAAAGAGCGTTGTGTCGATGTATGCGAATGTAATATATGACTAATTGGATACGACCAGTTTCAATTCAAATGATAGCGGCCAGATTGGAATAGCGATTGTGGTGCTATTTTATTTTGCCGACAAAAACTTGACATGCCCGCTGTTCACATACAAAAATGCCGTGTGGGAATGAAAATAGCTGGCCTCTGGTCGCAGTTTGGGGTGGTCGTTATTCCAAGGTCTTATAAAGAACAAAATTGGACGGGGGTATTTTTAACTGGCCGTCGTGGACAGGTGGTCGCTATTCCCAGGTGGTCGTTAGCACAGGTTTGACTGTATATCTATTTATTGTAATTATTTAAATTAATTAATTTAAAATATTATACTCAATTTATTTTAATGTTAGTAATACAGGGATGATTTTACAGGGCGAAGTTCTCCCCTAAATTGACTTATTTTGAGTTGAGGGAGAAGTATTTTTTCACTATATAAAACATAAATTATTGTTTACTCATATGGCCATATTATAAGTATTACTAATAAATGCATGATATGCCACTTTATGTTGGTTACATATACTACTATGCATTTAACCACCAATAAGCGGGTAAAATTCTGCAAATATATTGGCACCTAGAAGTTCATTCGGGCAAGTAAAAGTTTTTCGTGAAGACTGACAGGGTACAAAAATTCCACTTGTCCGTTGGTCCTGATGAGTGGAAATGCCTGCAGGACGAGTGGAAATTTCAAATTTTGTAATGTAGATTTCTTAATTTTGCCATTCCTGTCGAAGTAAGAACGAGTAAAAATTTGAAGAATTTTCGTGCCCTGGTATATCATATAATAAGCACATTTTGACCGAAAAAAGGAAGAATAAAGCACATATTTGCGCGGGAAAGCAATTAACCCTTATCCTGCCGATCGCAGCATATGTGAGTGGATTCCCCCAAATTTGTTAGTAATAATAGAATATCATCTTCTATTCCCACAATGCCGTTTTATGACATTATTAGCAATATATACGCACTAGCAAGAGACACGAGTTAAACAAAAAGAAAATAAATTTTCGGATTTCCAAAATGGCGGACGATGTGTTTTCCGATTCCGGGAGTGACGCGGAAATGCAAAATAATGCGGATTATCAGTCAGACTCAGACTTTTCAGGGTTTGAAACGGAAGAATTAATACGCGTAGCACAAGTTGTGCATGAATATCCTATGATACAATCGACTCGTGACCGGGAATTCTCAAAAAAGTAGACCATCCCCCACTTGTGTCGACATTTATATGAGAAAGTGGAATAAAAATTCCACTTCCTGTAATTAGCAAATACATCATTGGCAGGTAACATTTTAGGTGATACACATGCATTTCCATCAATTGCACAATATATAGATAAGAATACATATAGGTTTTGCTATGATAGCTTCAAAAATAAAAAAAGTTATAAACGTTTATTCACGCCCAGTGCAGTATGACACAAATTTCTCATTTTTATTTGGCAGTGGAAATTGGTACCGGTATGTACTTGTACTCTGTTGGAAATATTACGATACCATAATATTCGGACACAATTGATGCTGGCAAAACGTATATACAGTCAAACCTGTGCTAACAAACATCTGGGAATAGCGATCACCTGTCCACAACGGCCAGTTAAAAATCCCCCGTCCAATTTTCTTCTTTATAAAACCTTGGGAATAACGATCTGCTTCACATTTCACACACACATTGCTCCAATAGTCCTCTACCGCCCTGTGACAAATCCACATTCGTCCCGCCCCCGCTAAGCCCAGGGTCAAGGTCACAGACTTGGTGCGTTTGAAACCTTAACGCTCGGGTAAATGGCTTGTAATTTCTGTGTCTCTTTGCTCGGATCTGCTTCACATTTCACACACGCATTGCTCCAATGGTCCTCTACCACCCTGTGACAAATCCACATTTGTCCTGCCCCCGTGGATTATCTTCCTTGGCTTTCTAGTATAAGTTAATCGCGGTACTCTCCCTTTATGTCATATACAAATATTTCTATTTTGCATCAAAACATTAAAATGGGCCCTGGTTTATGACAGATTAATTAATGACAGATATTATGTTAGTACAGTCCAAACATCGTTATTATGATGTGTATAGCTTTATTTATTAACACATATAGTAATTACATAGATTTGGGTAGATTTTGGGTAAATAGTGCCACCCCTCATAGTCTTCCTCTGCAGAATAGTGAATCAGATCTGATTCACACTTTACCAGTTTACTGTGACATATTTTATATATTTTCCATCGGAAAAAAATGTTAGTGTTATAAAAGTAATTATAGTATACAAACTAGTAATTGTGAATTTTTTTTATGATTGTAGAAGGTTTAGAAACTTAAATTTAGCCTTTCCAGAAAATGGACCCCATCTTAACTTTTACATTTTGAATTTGGCTGCTACCGACTGAGTCACTTGTTGATTCTAGCTTAAATTTACTTTATCAGGTGACCTAAATTATATTATAAAATATGTTAATTTATGTCATAATTACTGGAATATGTTATTTTCAGAATGTTGACACTAATTTCAGTTCAAAAATAATTATAGAAAGCGCAAACCAGATCTGAACCCACAAATGTTGTATCTGCAGTATGACGTGTCTACCACATAGATATCGCAGTCCATTATCTACCATCTGTTACACAAAAAATCCGCTGATTGGTTTTCACCAATTAACTCTTTGCATGCTAGAGGCGAAAATATCCGCCAAACAAATTATGTTTTATTTCTCCCTGTAAATATGTCTTGAAATTCCAAGACATATTCATGACATTTATAAGGAGAAATAAAAGAAAATATAATGAATTGTCATCTGCTAGTTTTGAACTATTTATAGCCCACAAATTTCGCAGCATGCAAAGAGTTAAGCATACCCTCCAGATAACGGATTAAAAGTTTTCCGCCGCAGATAATCTATTTTACGATGGCAAATCTTCGTGGGTCCATTGCAATTCCGTTAGGTGTTATGTGCCCTCACCTAGTGTGAGTGCTGCTATTGTATGAAACTGGAACTCAAGAGAAAATACATTGTATTGAAATTTTCACCACAATATGTTTAATGGAAATTAACGCTTGATCATGATACACATAATAAGGCACTGGCATGTATGTGGCTGTGACTGGAGAAATGGGACTTATGGGCTTTGCAAGCAGTGTAGATCCAGATCAGCCTGTGCATCTGCACAGTCTGATCAGGTTCTCCACTGTTCACTATTTGATGAGGAGCTATTCTCAACATGATCACAAATTCCATAAGCCCCAGTTCTCCAGTCACAGCAACATATGCAAATACATATATTCAGACAAGAATGCATGCTGTTCAGAATGTACCTTATGGGCCTGCTACAACAGTATGTAAGTGGCATTTTGTTCATATTTGCTAAGATTTGGCCGTTGCAATTCATACGTCTTTACCTGTCATCTTCTGAATACAGAATTTAAATTTTATTTGACAATTTTCTAATTACGGTATAATCGTGCAACCATATTCATTTTTATACGCCCGTTTTGAAAAGAAAATCGGGACGTATTATGTTTTACCGTTCGTTTGGCGGGCAGAAAATCATTGATTTGAGCATAAGTCATATACCGCTTGGAATATCTTCATGAAACTTCGTAGGTGTGTGGATATTACTCCTCCGACAGCTTTCAATCACTGGAGGTTACAAATGTAGATAAGGAATTAGTAATTGAGTAGTGTCACTCCAACTTAAACAATTGGGTATTTCAAAATTTTAATTGGGTAAAATAAAATCACACTACTGTTTACACATCAACAGACAGCAAATATTGAATAGTTTGCTTCGAAATTAAAACAAGTCTTGGCATTTCATTAGAATTGTCTCTTTGTCTCTTTGTTTTCGGAAGCATGATAAAGATACCATAAAATATGTATTGCTTTTTGATACTCGCTACTTCTGATTTCAATTGGGTTTTTGGCAATTTTAATCTGGAATAGTATAAAGGGAGTCAAAATGATACCACCTGCGGTGGCATCATTTATAACCCTTTATACTACCCCCACCACCCCCGAAAAATCAAAAATTGGTTAACGAGGAAATTGTCTCCCACCAACCACGAAAAATTGGTCGTGAAAAAACAAACATAATGTTTTCCCCGACAGTAAATTTATGATAAAATAATTATTTCAATGTGCCCACGAGTGATAGTTTATATTTCAACACCCCATTTTTCTCCTCCAATATAGCTAATTTATTTCGAACGATGTCGAATTGTAGTCCAATTATATTGGTGTCATAAATACCTTATGTTTTTTTCACGTCCAATTTGCAAAAAATTAAATTTAAATTTATTAGGTTATAATAAAAATATTATAACAAAATGGATAATAAAATACTCAAACGAATTGGAATTGTATAATGACCTTGCTGAAGAATTTTACGCCGCTGTTTTCTACAGTATTAAAACACGGTAAAATGACAATACTATGTGGTATCGAATACATAAATATCAGCGTAATTTATTACGCTGCGATAAAAACGTTGCATTTACAATATTAAACCGGCAATTATGTCGCCGGTATAAGTCTCAAATTTATGTAATGAAGCGACTAAATAGGATCAATAGGATCGTAGAAACACTACCGAAATATTATCAAACTAATTTTATAAAACAGTTTAAAATCAAAGATTCGTTTACGGATATGCGTTTCTACAATATCGCTTTTAACGAAGAAATTGGAAAATTATTAGAAGAAATTGGAAATTGACAGAAAAAAAAAACAACTATTAGAGAAATGGATAATACAATACAATTGGAATTGAAAATTTTTAATAACTGTGTTGAAGAAGTTTACGAAGCTTATGGGGGTTATAATCCTTATATAAATTCTATAAAATGAGAACACTAGGCGATATCGAATACATGAAATACCAGCGTAATTTATTACGCTCCGATAAAAACGTTGCATTTACAATATTATACCGGCAATTATGTCAACTATACAAGAGGCAAATACAAACATTAAGACGGATAATACGTATCGGATATGAAACTAAGGTGTATTATATAAAATTGTTAAAACCCAACGATTCGTTTACGAATATACATTTCTACGATATCGCTTATAAAGATATTAATAATTTGTAAAAATTAAAAAAAAAAAAAAAAAATAGCAAAAGCCTCCACTCGTGCACAACACCCCCAGCGACTGGGCAGATTTCTAGCCGGCACCCAGCCACTGGGGTGTTGGGACCTTTCTTAAGCCCACGCATCTGTTGGCTCACATTCTGGGTCGTCTTGAACCCCATTGCCAATTCCTCTATTAAGAGAAACCAGCGAAGTAAGGCGAGCCTATGTGTGAATTTGATTTCCGAAATTGCAAAGCTCTTAGGCAGAAATCTTTTAGGCCGGCACCTTTGAGCTACACAATTACATCGCCAAATACACACATATGCATAGACTGCTACCATTAAACAGACGAGACGGACGTCATACCGGATCAACAACATGGCATGCACGAGATGAGACCAATTGTTGTAAGGTCAACAAACATATATATACTCATCAGTTTCCTATACAACATACAAATGGTGTGCAAATTATACTATTGGCGAAAGAAAACATGGGTTGGTTCGTTATTTTGTTAATTTTATAATTAATTTTATATTTTTTTTTTAATAATTTAAAGCTGAACACCCCCTATTATTACATAGTAATTAATTTATGTTGTAATGACAATGTTTCAATTCACGGGTTACAGGGTTATGGGCCATGCGTAAATTGATAGCCGAGGTAAACATTACCTAGTGTTGTACAATATCAATTACACGGGTTATGAACCATGCGTAAATTGATAGCCAAGGTAAACAGAGCCGAGTGTATCAATTACACAGACGGTGTGTACAGTGTAATACTCGACTGAATTTATAATTCTCTGAAAAACACATGTTGTATAGGTATGTAAATTTGTTTACTGCATCAATATAATTTTGAAAAAATTAGGAAAATTATAAAATTAAGAAATTTTTTTTTTTTTTTTTTTTTTTAATTATTTTTTAAAAATTATTTTATAATGGTGCTGTAACATTTCCTCCGACTTTATTTCCAAATTTTACCCTAAATTTATCCCAATCAGTACACTCAATTTTGGGCATGGTGGCGCGCGCCTTGATCCTTATATCATTTTTTAATTCTTCATATCTCCCCATTTCTTCCACCACGGATTCAAACTCTAAATTTGATATTTTCTTATCGGCCAACGCTTTGGCCACCATAACGTCGATGCTATTTTTCTTAGACCTAGCGAGAACGGATATTCTATCATGTTTTCTACTTTTTTTTTCTCGAGTTTTCCACCCACCGCCCTAATTACCATACAAAGTGTTCCAGATAAAACGGTAATTCCACTCAAAACCCCTGCAAGTGGAATCATTACAATTGTAGATAGCGTTGCAGCAGTCCCCGCCCCACACAAACAGAAACATTGCCAGAACCGTACTAGATGCTTCAGCTATGTTTGCCGCGCGCTTATATTTTTTAGGCGTGTTTTTTCTTTTTTATTTGCACATTCTCTAACTAAAATATCCTGCATAGCGACGATATTATTCAACCTAAAATCTGAACTTCTTTCGTTAATTGGATATAGTGTTGGTGGAGTGGTATTAACAATTGGATACAGTGTTGGTGGAGTGGTATTGAGAGTTGGATATGGTGATTCGTTCATAGTTAAATTTTATTTCAATATATTAGTATTTACACAATAAGTTCAATTAACAATGAGACAATAGTGGAAGAACTCTCTGAGTCACCGATTTTCGTAACAAAGTTAATAACACTACCTTTGGAAAGTCTAATTCGATCATTACCGGCGAACGAAACAATCGTCGAACTATCTCAGAGATTTTAGTGACTCCAACCCCCGTTCTTCCCATCTACATATTTATCGCGACGCGCCCACAGGTTTACATTAGCATTAACCGAGCAGACCGCCATTTGGATAACTTCACCTGCAGCTGTCATAGTGTATCCCCATATTTATTACTCGCTTTGGCACCGACGAATTATTCAGAGTGCCCCACAACCAATGGGCCCCGCTTCTCAGCCCAAACTGTTATGACACGTTTTGGTGTTTTCATTGTTTTCACTATCCGGCAAGCGCCCTGTTTGCGTTATATGCCTCAGTACGAATCTC